>JACAXG010000140.1:2266024-2302633 GCA_018881555.1 Amblyornis subalaris
GCGTGGCTKTTTGGGGGAGTGTTGGACCTGATCTGTGTTTAGAGTCTTCTCTGATGTGGGGCTTTTGGGTGGGAGCGTGACCTGCGCTCTGAGTGCACAGTTTTAGTGTTGGCATAAATAGACAATGTGTGTATCAGGTCAATARGGGGTAGTTTTTTACTCTCTTGTTTGGAAACAGCTTTCTCAAATAAATAATATTGATGGAGACATAACTTAGTGGTCCTTTGTGTGGGTGGAGGAGGGTGACCCTGCAGTAGATGCCATGATCACACTGATGGAGGGAGCTCATTGTTGTTTTAAGGTTTACATGATGCTCTGTCAGGGTTATCTGGCTTGGTAAAGGAAATGTGACTCAATATCTGGAGTTAAAACTCAATAAAAATAAAATTGACAAGGCACATCAGCAATGGTAAATTCCTATAAATGACATTAAGATTAATTGCACATATATTGAGTTCAACTTGCAGCTAAAGAAATGTATTAGAATAACGTTAAATCTTTGCATTAATATTAGGAGGCTAAATCTGCATGAACTCAAATCAGTCAAAAAAGAGACTGGCATTTGACTGTGAGTGATAGGCAAAGAATTCACTGCAAGTGTTCAAATCAGTAAATGGCAAGTACCTAATACTGAAATTGAATCGTCTTTTTACTCTTGGGCACAGTGTAGGACCAGAAAACTTTCTTGTGATCCTTTTCCTGCTGGCAAATGCTATACTCCYTTCTGTAGCAAAGAGAGCAACATCCACAAAGATTTTTTTTTTCCCATAAGCAGCAGCACTTTGAATCCCTAGTGAGGGAAATTCCAGAGGACTGACTCAAACTGCATGCTGCAGCCTCCCAGGACTTGAGGTAGGACCCAGACTTCAGAGCTGTGCTGTTTAGTCCATTAAGGTGCAGTTATTTTTAGTCTGGGAAAACTCTTTTTTTCCTTTGCATAAGCAATTTTTAGGGATTTAGAATTGGTAAATCTAACATTCCTACCCTGGAACACCCCAATGATTTCTGCATTTGGCTGTCGCTGTTTTTTGTAGGAGAATATTACTCTGTTGATACCTTTTTTATGTTCAATTTAATATTAAAAAAAAAATAACTGCAACTCATTCAGGATGAAGCTGCAAATTTAAACTTATTTTTAAGCTTTCTTCCTTGAACTTAGGTGTTAGCAGAGATAGGCTAAAAAGGGCTTCGATCACATGCTGATTTATTTGAAGTATGAACCTTTAGAACCACCCTCCTACTTTTCTATCTTCCTTTTCTCAGCCCAAGTGTCTAAGTGGGAGTGTTTAGTGCAGAGGCAGCTGCTGCTCAGTGCCATGTGCTCTCAGAGCAATGATCAAAACACAGCCCAAAGGTTCCTGACTTTTGCCCTTCTTGAGTCTCCTCAGTAAGCTGGAAACTTTAAGAACTTTAAGTATAAATACAGGAGAAAAAGGTGTGATTTATTCTTATTTCTCCATGGAGGGGGAAGCAACCTGTGCTGGAGGAGGCCTGGCAGTGAGCTGAGCCCCCCTCCCATGCAGTTTACCAGCACYGGGAATTGCTGTAGGAAGTGTAGGTAAAAGTGGAGGCTTTTTTTGTACAAAACACCTCTATTTTGAGCAGTTCCTACATCCTTAGCAAACCCTGCCTGGGAGCAAGCCGAGGAGCRACGAATGCTTTCCTGGCTTAGCTGTTCCCTTGCTGTCCTGTCCCACTATTACCAGCTGAAAGAGCACAGCGCTGAAAACCTGTCAGTGCAGGTCGTGGTTCTTCAGGCAAGGCAGGTGTGAGCTGTGCCTGCAGGGCTTAAACTCCCTCGTGGCCTCACAAGTAACTTGGTGCAATTAGTTGATGCCTTGAAATATGTTTTTATTTTATTTGCACTGACATATTCTAGGCAGGCAGTCCCAAAAGTGGCAGTTCATCGATTTGCTTGTAATTATTGGAGAGACAACTTCAGTGCTGGCAGAACTTGGTATGAGAACTGTTTGCTGATTCCATTAGATCTGAAACAGAAAATACTTGTCCCCCTCTCTAAATACCTGTCCCAGCTTCAGTCTGCTTGTGTCGGTGCCAGTGCTGCCATCTCTAATCCTCAGCATCTTCTCTCTGACAGGTCGGCGGGACAAAGACGGGAGTCGTGCGCTACGTGGGAGAGACGGATTTTGCCAAAGGAGAGTGGTGTGGTGTGGAGCTGGATGAACCCCTGGGCAAGAATGATGGGGCAGTTGCTGGTACAAGGTACTGTGTGCTCTGAACCCCAGCCTGGAGTGGCTGGAGGGCAAATGCCATCGGACCTGGGAGGAGAGTTGTGGTTGGACGTCGTGGGCTGGGAGGAAGGGTCGAATTTTGAGTCTTCTGGGCTTTGGGATAGTCTTGCAGGGAGATCAATACAAACCTCATCACTGGGGCATTTTAAAGCAGGATCAGATAACTTCTGTGAAGGAGGAAYCTGAGTGGCTTCAGGAAACAGGAGAAGGTAGGGAGAGAAGATAACTTACAGTGGGATTTAATCGTTGCTAGAAGTTGATTCTGTTGATTGTATTAGCTCTTCTAATGTGCTTTCTACCACACATTCCCTTCATAAACTTCCTTTTTGTGCTGTATCTATAAGTCACCCTGTCAGAACTACAGAAGACAAAGATTTGGGTTTATTTTCTCCTCAGCATAATGTTTTATTCTGTCCTTTCTGGRGACAAATTTCCAGAGATCTGAAAGAACAATTGGTGGTTGTTTTCTGCCTGTGTACTAATTCTGTAGTGCGACAGTTGTCTGCTGATTGATCTTACCACCTCTGACTCCACAGGCACCTCCCCTCTTTTCTTTTCCAAAAAAGCCCTTGTTAGTGCCTATAAAAATAGGCAGGGACACCTCACTGGCTTGCTGGGAAACTCTTTGTGTTCATGTGGAATTTACTTAAGGAAGGTGTGTTCGAATGGGGGTGTTAGCTGCCCTATAATTCAGATTCTCTTTGACCCTGCTTCAAATACAGGTGCAACTGATTCCTTGTCCTACACAAGTTCCTTAAGAGGGAAATACTGTTGGTTTCTTGGAGCTTCTCAAGGCAATCTGGCTTTAGAGGKGATATTTAACTTTGAGGTACTGAGAGTTCCTGCCTTGTTAGGTCTCAGGTTCTGTAATAAAGGTTTCTTGTGTTGGGTCAGCCTTGTTTTGTCCAGCAGCCATGTGCTTTCATTTAAATTAAGAGAAAAGCTGCCTTGTTCAATGTCAGGGCAAGAAAGCAGTAAATGATCGGCAGCAGATGGCTGAGTTTCAGCCTGTTCTCAAAAGAAAAGAACCAAGATGGTAGAGAATAAATCATGGAGTGAATGCAAGTCCSTGCTTTCTTTATCATACACTTCAAATTATCTGTAAGATTAAACTTCAGGGTGCTCAGAAATGATTTATTGTCTCTGTGCATGTGGAAGGTGTGAAAGGCAAATGTGAGCATGGTGCTCTGTCTGCCTCTTATCCTCATACCTCTGTGGCTGTGCTTTGAAAATCCAACTTTTGGAAGTCATCTGCCTTCTGAAACTGCAGCATCTTGGCTGAGGCCGTTCTGGTGTGTGCCCTGTCTGCAAAGGCTTCTCCTCTGTTTCACACTTTTTAGAGCAAGACTTCAGCATTATCCCTGTTTGTCCTTCTGAGCCTTCATCCAACCTTTTGATTTTCTTGTAGCACATGCCAATTTCAACACCAGTGGTTTGGAGAAGCCAAGATAATAAAACCAACTCCCTTGGTGCATGTAGGCATCCCTCAGTCAGTGTTCCCTGTTTGCTGCGGCAGCATGGAATTCTTGATGCTGCCCTGAGCTTGTCATGCCAGGATCAGCCTGGGCAGAGGCTGTCCAGGACTCTGGAGTCTGTGCTTTGGTGGTGGTTGCCATCTAGTGAGCATCCCTGGCCTGGCCAGCAAGCCCAGCACTGCCTGCTGCAGCTGCAGAAGGAGTGGAGCCAAAACTGGAGCTCAAGACACTGGAGGCTGGTGGAAGCAGGAGAGGCAGGTGGAGCAAAGGACATTGTCACCATCTTTGGTGTCACRGGGCAACTCCAGTTGAGTTGGTGGTGAATGGGCTGAAATTTGTGGTGGGTCACTGATTTTCCTGCAKGTTCAGGTGTGGATGTGCAGCAAGGGAAGGTTGAGGGGCTGGGCTTTCCCAGCAGCTGTGGCTCTGCAGTGGAGGCTGCTGCAGGCAGGAGCAGTGGCCCAGGGCACAGGATATCACTGTGGGGAGCCCCTCTGTTCATCACATGGTGCTGATTTGCACTGAGGTTGCTGCATCTGCTTTCTTGTCTGCACAGGAGACTGCAGAGGTGCTGGTGTGGTTTGGTTTGGCTTGGCTTCAATTCCACAAAGCCAAGCAAGTTCCATGTACTCATCTCTAGCACATTAACCTTTACCTGCTTATTTTACTCTTCTTCCTTCTCTGCTTCTGCTCCAGTGGGAGTCCTTGCCCACTAAACTGCCCAGACCTTTTACTTTTGCATAGTTTGTGACATGTCAGCCTTGGACACTGAAGGTTTTTTCACCTATTTCAACATTCCCTGTGCTGTTTCCCACCTGCAGTTGGCATTGCCATCACAGCACCACTTTCCTTCCCAGTTTCTTCTCTGCATTGTGAGTACAGAGCTCCTCCGCGCTCGCTGAGAGCAGCTCTTGGTTTTCAAGTAGATTTTTTTTTTGCTGCCAAGTGTTCTGGACCCAATTCCTGCTTCTGAACTGTAAAAGTTAATTGCAACCACTTTCAATCTGGCCTGAAAGAAAAYGGGCAGACATAGTGATGCAAGTTTGGGCTTGCTAAGAGCTGTCAGAGGCTTTTAAGGGAATTAACCTTTGGGATTGTTGTGCAGCCATGAGTACCAATCTGTGCTTATACCAGGCAGAGCTGTGGAAGGGGCTGTTGGCCAGCCTGTGCCTACTGGAATTTGGGAGAATGATGCTGAGCAGGGCTTTGGCAGGTTTGCAAAGAGGTCAGCCTGTGGTAYGGCTGCTTTTCCAAATCCAAGGGCCTGTGTTGGCAGCAAGCCRAGGAGGCTGAGAGATTTGGGGTTGTAGAGGGGTTGTTTAAAGTTTGTTATAGAAAAAAAATGGGTTTCAGCAGATGTTTGAAAATGAATTTTATTCTCATCTGGCTGCAGAYCAGGCTGTTCCCTGGCCTCCCAAGCACACAGGGGTCTGCCTGTGACACAGCTRTATGGCTGCCAGCACTTAAAAATAAAAGGGAGTTGAGGAAACAGCTGCTCACATCTGGAGAGCAAGAACTTGTTCTAGTAAAACTGGATTTGTGTAATTTAGTCATTAGAACCTGTTTTTTTTTATGTTAACATAGGACAGATTGTTTTATGGCCCACTATTTAGTCCTATTCTTGCTGTGAAGCCTGTGAGAAAGCTCTAACAGGAGACAGCTTTTTGTGTTGGCTGCTCCCCTCAAACAAGGGGATGCAATGCTGGAGGTGATCTGGTTTTTCTTGCTGCAGTGAAGCTGGCCAGCAGCAAATGAACCCTAGTTTATGCTGGTCAGCCCAAGCCCTGAAGGAGTTTCCAGGGTTTGACACCAAATTTTGGCTCRTTTTTATTCTGGAAGAGGGCTCTGGAGAGACACAATCATTGGGCTCACTGCAGCTGGGGAAGAGAGCTTGCACTGTAACTRTCTGATCCTCCCTTTTCCATGCTTGCATCTTTCCAAGTCTGTTTGCACAGGAACCAGTTTCTCTGCCACCCCAAGAAGGTGGCACATGCTGGAGTTTGCTGTAATGGTATTTTTAGCTTCAAAGGTTTGAGCTGCTGTTTTCTCCTGTTTTGGTAGGAAAGATTTTGACCCTATAGAACATTCAAACAGAACTGTGTGATTCAGATCTCTTTATTTGACACAGAGTCACAGGGTGGATGAGGTTGGAAGGGAYCACAGTGAGTCATCTGGTCCAACCTCTCTGCTCAGGCAGGGGCCATCCCAGAGCAGGTGGCACAGGATTGTGTCCAGAGGGTTCTGGCATATCCCCAGTGAGGGAGACTCCACACCCTCCCTAAGCAGCCTGTTCAGGGCTCAGTCACTGCACAGGGAAGTCCTTCCTCATGTTCAGGTGGAACTTCCTGGGCATCAGTTCTTGCCTATGGCCTCTTGTTCCATTGCTGAGCCCCATGGAGCAGAGCCTGGTCCATCTGCTGACAGCTCCCTGCAGACACTGTACTACATCACTTTCACCAAAGAGAACACACACGTTTTGGGAAGGTTGGTTGGTAAGGAAGGAGTGCTTGTGCTCTGGCTGTGTTTATCTTCTGGGATATGTGCTCTCCAGGCTACCAGATGTGTCTTTCCTGGCATCTTATCAAAGTGCACAGCAACTGGTGCCTGGCAATTACCTCAGGTTTCCCTGCTAAAGCACCACAAATGCAAACAAGGAGATTGCCAATCCTGCAAGTACAGGAAAGGAAAATAATCCAAGCACTTGTACACAGGAAACAACGTCACAGCACAGCACCCAGAGATGAGCTGTGGGGCYGGGGGTTTGTACTGCTTGGCAGTGCCGTTCTGCAGGGCTTGGGTGAGATGGATGCTCTGCCACTTCTCCCTTAGTGCATMTCCTGTATTCCAGGTATTTTCAGTGCCCGCCCAAGTTCGGCCTCTTCGCTCCCATCCACAAGGTGATCCGGATCGGGTTCCCGTCCACCAGCCCCGCCAAGGCGAAGAAGAGCAAGCGGATGGCCATGGGCGTGTCGGCCCTGACCCACAGCCCCAGCAGCTCCTCCATCAGCTCCGTCAGCTCGGTGGCCTCGTCGGTCGGGGGCAGGCCCAGCCGCAGCGGGCTGGTAAGTAGCCCCTGCGTGGCCTGTGCAGCTTCAATCCGCCTCTGGGACGCAGCTCCGCAAAGTGGGAGGGTTGGGGTTTTCTTTCAGTGCAGCTGCTCCTTCGCCACGGATGAGGGGAGCGGAGTGGAGTGTGCGATGGTGTTACCACCTCACAGATACCCTCCCTGCRTGGGCACGGGGGCTGCAACAGACACGGAGCAACTGTGACCACTGAAGAGCCTGAACTGCGGTTTGCAGGGGGATGAATCTCAGCTCTTCTGTCAAGAGCAGGTTTATCAGGGATCCCTGGAGAAAAAGACCACTGTTTCCAGTCCCACATGGTCGTGCTGCTGCACTGACCAGCTGTGCAAAGCTCCTGCTGTGACTGTCTGACTGTGGAGGGTGACACTGTCCTGGGTCACGTGCCTGGGGTTTTGGCAGGTGCTCAAGCAGGCAGAAGGCAGAGCAGGCAGTGATATTATTAAAAGCTCTGGCTCTGCTGTGGTGTTGCTGCAGAACACCCGCAGCCCTGTTGGCTGGGGACGAGGGTGCAGTGTCATTCCTGGGAGTGAATCAAATAACCCCATACTGGTCTCCACTTGAGATCAGTCTGCCCAGTTGAGCTCACTTTTTGGGATTTCTTCAGTGCAGGTCATCAATAAAATAGATTTAAGAAGGCAGATGATACAATGCATGATAATTTTTCCTGACCCAGTTCCCACCATTTCCCCCAGTCTTTTGGGAAATGGTCCTTTCATTGCAATGCAGAAGAGCTATTGAGTTTGTGAGCATTGTCCAGATGTTTCTCAGACTCAACCTCCCCTGTAGGGTCCAGAGCTGGAACTGCAGCTCTGTTCAGCTGAATAAATGATCGTTAGGTGAGCAGCATTCCAGATTCAACAGGGGACTTCAGCTGTTCTAGACCGGAAAGGACATAGCTTTACCCCATCTCTTTTTAACTCTTTTCCCAGCTGACAGAGACCTCTTCTCGATATGCCCGGAAAATCTCTGGCACCACGGCCCTCCAGGAGGCACTGAAGGAGAAGCAGCAGCACATTGAGCAGCTGCTGGCAGAGCGTGACCTGGAGCGGGCAGAGGTTGCCAAAGCCACCAGCCACATCTGTGAGGTGGAGAAGGAGATTGCCATCATGAAGGCCCAGCACGAGCAGGTAGGAGCTGATGGGGCTGTTTATCACTAGCTCTCAAATATCTGAATATTTTATATCCTCTGAAAGCTTTAGATCATAATGTTACCCCTGTGTGTGAAACTTGGGCTCTGAATTTCTTCCCTTTATGTGGTGAGTTAAGCTGAGGCTCTTTCTCCACTCTCCCAATGTCACATAAGCTGTCTCTGCCCTGAGCCAGGAGCAGGAAAAGGGCTGTGCCAGGTAAGAGGCAGTAGATAGTTTGTGTCTGGTGGATCAATACATTTCAACGCTGAAATGCAAGTGGAAGGCAAATTTGTTTCCCTCAGCCACTGAATCTGGCTGTGGTTGTGACTGCATTGCAGTGATTTTGTGGTGCTGAGAACATCAGCTCAGTTCATATGCCACTGCTTTCCCACCAGAGAGGATGTTCTTATAAAATTAATAAAATCAGAAAATCTGGAAGGAAAAAGGGTGATCATATTAGGTTTGGTTTGGTTTTTTTTGCACAAGCATTTGTACAAAGGATATATTATGTATTTGAATGCTTAAAGAGAGGARTTGTGTTTGTTTGCCAGTATGTGGCTCTTCAATGTCTGCTGCTGTCCTAAATTCCTTGCTCATGCTTATAAACCCAAGTCAGCTACCTGGAAGCAGTGATGGCACTGTGTGTTTGTGTGGTGGGTCACACCTGCCTGTCAGAAATGCAGGAGAAATTGGGAAATCAACTGCAAGCTGACAATTCTTCTTGTGTRTGGTGTTTTCCAGTAATTACCAGTAACAACTGAATTAACAGAAGTCTGAAATGTCTCTCTTGCTTCATAACTGAATTGCACTGGTAACCTCTGACCAGATTTTCAAAACATTTTAGGCTTCAATTTCTTAATTCTAACCAGAGCTGGATTCTCCAAAAGGTTCAGGTCAGAGAGACACTGAAGAATGGGTCAAACTCGCAGCTGCTGGAGACCAAGCAATTTTTGTTGTCTTGATCTTTAAGAGCATCCTAAGCTGTTTGGAGAATGTGCTCTTACCACAGCATCCTCTGACACAGATCATTGAAACTTTCTGTTCYCTGGTTCTGACCCTTCCTTGAACAGCTTTGTACTTCAGCCATGGCTAACCTTTGTGTCTGGGGCTCGTTTTTTGCTGCAGTATGTCACGGAGGCAGAGGGAAACCTCCAGCGAGCACGAGCCTTGGTGGATGGGATGCAGAAGGAGAAGATTGAGCTSTTGAACCAGCTGGAAGAGGAGAAGAGGTAAAGCAGGAGTGGATGGGTGTGAGGGAGGTGAAGTCATGTCTGGACAGTGATAAAACCTTCAGGTGGTTTTGGCCTAAGGATAGAGTATGAAATAAGAGTTGGATCATAAACAGGCGTGTGCACCTTGGGCCATCACAGACTCTCCTGTGCAACCTGGCTTTGCTAAAGACCCCTTCTTCCCCTCCAATTGTGATGTGCTGATCTTGAGGACATTCCTYSTGAGGAAGGGAAGCCAAACTGGAGYACAACCTTACTGTAGTGTGATTCACCATCTTCCCACATCCCAGAGGCCCCATCCGTGCATATATCATGGTGCATACATTTCCTCTCTGGATGAGAGTGAAGATSTGCATGTCATTCTTAGAGTCCAGCTGCTCCATGTATATAATTAAATTCTTCAGTGGGAATAGAAAGACAATTCTGTGTATTAAATAACTGAAAACAGTGTTGATTTCAATGGACTGATGCCCCTCCTGAGGATGCAATGTTCTTTTATGCATAAGTCTCCCCATTATCCTGGTAGGCAGCTTACTTTCCCAGCTCCAGGAGGCCCTTTAACCCAAGACAGCTGAGTTTTCCCCTAAATATCAACAGATGCCTCCCTCCTCTAATTARAAGAGGTTTAGACAAGGAAGCTTGTTTATGAAGTTAGGTACTTACACTTGCAGCTATTTTTAACRGAATCAGAGTCCTCACATCTGGCTACCAGGTCAGCTTCCTCAGCCTTTTTTTTAAATCAGTAAAGAGAAAAAGAAGGCTGAGTCTAGGAGAAGATTGAATTACTTTCTATTGTTACTGTCTTCTCTCTTCCAAAAGAGAAGAGTTTCCTCGGCATGTCTGTGTTAGTGTGTGTGGTTTTATGTGCATTTATGCACAACTGGCCTGTACAATCTGTTGGGAAGGCTCTTCTGCCAGGGTAGCTCACAGTTCCCACGTTGTGGAAGCATTAAACATTGCCCACCCGCTGCCAGGGAGGCAGAGGATCCAATTCCCTTGGAATATTTTGTATGGACCCTGTGCATTTGGCACAGGAATTGCTCAGTGTTCAGCTGCAGGATAATAAGGTTTAAATAAACCAGTGAAACCTGGTTCTGGTTTGCCTGTTTTCAGGATCCTGGTGTCAGAGAGCAGTGGTTGTGTGTCTGGGAGGATGGCAAAAAGGCCATGTTTGTGTGTGGAAAGCTGCTTGTAATTGTCCTGCTCTGTGGGTCTTGCTGCTCAGTTTCTGCTGAGCTCTTTGTATCCAAAGGTGGTCTGTATCYCTCTCTTCTCAGACTTTGGTTCTGCAGGCCATGACATGACTTTTTAACATTGGGTGGGGTTTTTTCGAGCACAAAAAGCTTATCAGTAGCTTTTGGGCAGCTTTTCCATTTGTTTGTAATGATCTCTCCATTGATGGTGTTGCAGTAATCCATAAAACTTSATTAATAGTGGAAAGGCTCATGTGCAATGGCTGCTTAGACAGAGGGTGCTGAGCTGAGTGTTCCTGATTGCTCTTTGTGTCCTTTTCCTTCCCCAGGAAAGTGGAGGACTTGCAGTTCCGTGTGGAGGAAGAATCTATTACAAAAGGGGATCTGGAGGTAATTCCTTATGATCTTGCCAAAATGTGGGGTCCAAACCTGAAGTTGCAYGTGGGGCCTCACTTGAGTGACTTCTGCCACCTTTTGCTCCCCTCTAACAATACTTTTATCTTYACTGATGGCTTTGGACCTGCTGCAAACACCATGGTGTAAACTGTGAGCATTGTWCTTTGGTGTGGTGCTCAATGGCTTGGAGCTGCCTGGAGTTAATCTGTCACTCTGAGTTGCCAAGCCAGGTTAAAATCTGTATCTGAATGTGTTGGAACATTCGTTTTCCCACTCTAGAAATGAATTGACTGCTCAGTTCCTGTCCCTGCAGTGTCCTGCTCTTAGCAGCTAATGGGCACACATGGGCTCCTGGTTGGATGCTATTTAATTCCAGCCAAAATGCTGTGTATCCTGAGGTATCCTCACGTGGAGTTCACTGCCCACGAGCATGGGTTTGACACCAGGATTGACACCCTGTCACTGGGGAGGGCTGTTGCTAGAGCAATGCTGTTACAGTGAGCATTGTGCAAACTGGAAGTGATGTTGGRAGCTTGCCCTTGAGTGGGAGGCTTTTCCAGGGAGAAAAAAGGAAAAGGAAACCTTTCTGCAAAAGCAAGGCTCTGCTCTCCACAGGTAAATCAAGGGAGTTTTCCTTCTCTTTAGTTGGAGTGTCAGGTTAGTAACAGCCAGAAATGTCAAGGGCCCTGCTCCTGTGCTTCACTGTCACTCATAGCAATAAAAGCCCAGGAAAATGGGAAAACTAGGAAATTGATATATTCAGCTGTGGCTGTGACCYTCTTGGCATAAACCTCTCATCTTCATCCAGAAGCTGAAGGAGATGTTTGACAGGGTATAAATCAGCAGTGCACTGACAGCAGACCCCTGCTGAAGCACAGCAAGTGCAATTTCTGCCTGTCGYGTGGGTGCAAAATCAGATTTCTGTTCATCCCTCAGCTGACAGCTTTCCCCCAGTGCTCTAGAGAAGGGTGGTTGGTCCATCCATCCTTCCCTTTGAGAGCAGTGAATTGTTCCTTTGTAAGCTCCAAATGTTTAAGCCTGGCTGTGTAATGATGGCAATGGGACCAGGATAGGCCAGATGGTATATTTGGATATATTTTTTTTTAAAAAGCCACTGTGCTTAGCAAGATGATAAGCTGCTGTGGCTAAGTGCTCCCATTCTCAGTTTGGGACTTGCAGTCATAGATTTAATTGTCCTTTGAGCTGGGAAGGAATTGTTTTGCAGTGTGGATGTGGTCAAGCTTTCAGCAGGACATTATGGTCCTGTCTTGTGCTGTTATGGATCAAGTGAGAGCTTTAGACAAGCCTTAGGCTCAGATTTTTGGCAGCAACTATACTTAGGTGGCGTTCACCTAAATCACTCTGGCTTGCATGTTCTTAAGAATGGCCRGTGAGGTCCATTATAAAATGAGTTATTTATTGAATAGACATGAAGTAACAGAAAAATGCCTTAAACAGTTACTTTACTACACAGTATAAAACAAAAGATCTACTAGTAGATTRCATAATGCAGTGCATGACATAAAGGTACCTATACTAAAGCAAAGAAATAGATTAGATTAGCAGTCAATATAACTTCCCACCGAATTGCTGATAGTGTGCACAGAGTCCTTCCAAACCCAAAGTGGTGTCCCARTTTCAGGGAGAAAACTCCACACGTTTCAGGGAGTGTGCAGAAGATTTCTGCTTTGTGAAGGTTTGGTGTAGCTTTTGTAGTTCGTAAAGTGGAGTGTCTGTCAGTCAGAAATTCCAGCTTGTCTYTCCACAATCTTGCTTCCACAGCAAGGTGTTTCTTGTCAGCTGGAAGTGTCACAGCCTTCAGTGAGTTATTTCACCACTTAGCAAAYTTTTGTGAAGGGTGAGATGCCTTGCACCAGATAACAACAACAGATAAGCTCTTGTGGTGGGGAGATGTCCTGCTACATGWGCAAAAGAGCAAATAATTTAGGAAAGCTTGGTTTCCTCTGATCCAGGGAACTGGCATATGCTCTCCATGAGTTCAGCGTTAGTGCCAGCACAGGCACTGGCAGAGAGCTTGGCTGTGGCCAGTTTTTCCACCCTGTCCTGCCTAATTTGGATGCTCAGACTGAATGATTGACCCACTGGAGTTAATTCTCACCTTCCTGCTTTGTTGTGGAGACAGTTAAGATTTCCAGAAGCAAGTAATTAACTTAGAGAAAAAAAAAACCAACGCTCAAAACCTCTTACTGGAAATCAGGAGGATAAGTGCTCCTTCATGTTGCAGTGTGTTTCCTGGGAAATGGTTGTTCTTGATGTTCTTTGTGTAAAATCACAACGAAGTCATGCAGTGGCTGCAAGCACAGCCCTTGGCATTCCTCACTGGAGCTGAACTGACCAAAAGCAAATCCCAGTGACAGTTTTCTCCTTTCCTCTGGTCTTGATAGTCCTCTTACACCAGCAGCTCTTCCAAGTATTCAGAGGGGAGTGTTTACCTTGACTTAACAGCCAGTAACAGACATGATGATGATGGTAAGAACAGATTCCCTGGCTCTGGGGTTTCTGCTGAAGGCTTGGCTAAATCCCCTGCTATTTGTCCCATTAGTATGTATGTTTTGAACAAATCCAGGGCTCTTGGGTGTTGAGCAGGGCAGGCAGCATCCTTGAAAGCAATTTGACCAAAGAAATCCATGTGTTGGTGGCCTGGAGATACAGACCAAAATTTTGGACCTCTGATAGAGGAGCTGTGGATTTAGCCTTGAAATGTAATTATGAATTCAACCCACTTTTGGTCCTGGTTGGCAGCTGATGCTGTAGTGCTTTGAAAGATGAAAAACAAATGCAGGAGAAGCTTTCAAGAGCCTTGAAAGATGAAAAACAAATGTAGGAAAAGCTTTCAGGAAAAGCTTTTTGTGGTGGAAGACCATGGTTTATAGGAAATATTATCCTCATCAAGGAACTCTCTCATGCTCATCTCCTGGATCCTTCAGCGTGCCTTGAATGCCAGTGGGAAGTCAGTTCATAATTTGTGAACAGTAATTTAGGGCTAATAGCTACAAGTAAATCTGAAATTCACATCTGAGCTTCCTCAAAGTGCAGGAAAACTTTGGATTTGAGGCTGACTCATACTGGCTAGTACCAGCAAACCAGTTCGCATAAATTAATACAGGATTTGATGTAAACCTAAGATTTAAGGACTGTAAACAGTTGATCTTTTTTCCATGATTTTTTTTTTTCTATTTTCATATTTTTCCAGACTTGGAAAATAGCAGGATTAATAGATACTGAGCAAGAATATCAGGTGGGACTGAGAGCTTGACTGGGCACTTGTGTTAACCTCAGGAGGCTGGAGAGAATCTCTTTGAGAGGTCCAGAGATGAGTTTTGTAATGGGTCAGCATTTTCAGGTAGCAAATATCTGATGTGCTGCCACCACTTCATTGGTATCCATGGAATATTTATTCCTGTAAGTAAAATCAAGCCTGGAGCTCCATCTTGAGATGTGGATCTTTGAGCTTTACAGGGAGCAGAATTAATTTTATTTAATTAATGAAATGCCTTTTTTTTTTTTCATTAGGATGCAATCAGCCAACTTTTCCACTTCAGTTATATAATCTGGGGTTTTGATAATATTTGGGCTCTTGAATCCACATCTTTTTTTCCCCTCCTTCGGGGGTCAAATAAGGCACATAAAATATGGAGCTGTGTGAATATAACTGGCAGTTATATCACCATCTATGAATACATGTACAATGATATTTTACAAGCCATAAAACATGGATTTTTGTAAACTCCAGTTTCTGTCATTTGTGCACAATTGGCCAAGCCTTGCTGTATTGTAGGGAAGGGCAGAAAATCCTTAAAACTGGCTCCAATAGAAAGAGGGGGAAACAAATAATTAGATGGAAAATGAAAGGCAAAAAATGGGGGTAAAAAATCATTCTGAACAGGTTTGTTTGCTTTTTGCTAGATTATTTTTTTAATTTGGTGGATTAATTAAGTTTAATTCAAAGGAAAATATGGGGTTTGTAAGCTAAAAAAAGTGAAGGCCAGAGTGTGCATGCACTTTCCCATGTCTCCTCTCCTCTTGTATTTATGGGGAATTTTATATGATATTAGAGTGGTGGTTGTGGAGTGCTGAGCTTTTCCACCAAGTGCAGCTTTGTGGTACTTCAGCTTTAAAAGTGAAGGGCACTGAAGCAATGCCCAGAGCCAGTGCTCCTGCATTTGGGCAGATTACATGAACTTCTTGTGCTTAGGTTAATCGTTTGTCAAAAAAAACACCCAAAACCAAACCACCAAACAAACAAACAAAAATCCCAAAACCAACCAAACAAAAAAGTTCTGTTTTCTTGTGCCAAAATTATGAGAGTCTTACTGTACAAAAATCACTTTGGAATTCATCTCAGGCCTATTCCAACCCAAAGCTCTAATTGATAGAACAGTCTGGTATCTCAGTTCCCTGGTTGCTTCAGTGCAGTGTATTTTTGGTTTTACAGCATGCCATGTCCAGTATGACCTGCTTTTTTTCCCCCACTTAGTGCAGGATTCATGCTGTCTCCAGAGCAAAAAGAGGATGGGAACTTCCAACTCTTTTCAGTCTGCCTTGTGATTCTTCCTGAGGAGAGATGTGGAGAATCATTGCAAGGTCTTTGTATTCTCTGTGTGTGCGAGGGCCTTGTTCTGGTGGGAGCTTTGCTTTTTAGGAAGTGTCTTTGGTTGATGCAGGACACTGAAGCAGGTTTCTAATGCAGAAGAATGTTTTCCCATCACAGATTCAGTTTTCCTGTGAACAGGCACTACGAGTACCATGTACAATCCCACAGGACCGTTTTCTGTTTGGTTGAATTTTTCCTCCTTGTTTGGATCTTTATTCTCTTCCTGTTGTGAACTGCCTTTCCTTGTCTTGTAYGCTGGAGATGATGTTGCAGCCTTCTCTCTCCCTCTCTTTCTCTCTCCCTCCCTTCCCCTGCTCCCATCTCCACTGTTCTTTTTTCCCTCCATGTGACCAGACTCAGACGCAGTTGGAGCATGCCCGAATACGGGAGCTCGAGCAGAGCCTGCTGTTTGAGAAGGCACAGGCTGAAAAACTCCTCAGAGAATTAGAGGACACCAGGGTAATGGACCCCCACTTGCCCTGCCTGCAGACAGCGCTTGCCCTGCCTTGGTGCTCATGACGCCTTGCTTTGGGTTTCTTTTGGTTTTCGTGGGGTTGATTGATTTTGGCTTGAAYTTAAGCTTCCCTGATTTTTTTGTTTGGTTTTTGTTTGCTCTCTCTCCCAGAAACAGTAATACAATATGATTTCTGGCTTTGCTTCTCGTGTGGGGAGCTTGTTTCTCAGATTGAGTTTGCTTCTCTGCCCCATGCCACCATCTGACACATGAGCTCTTCACAACTCATTTTTCAATTAACATATCCCAGTAATAACCACACCCTGCACAATTCATTCTGCCTTGAGGCCCTCCCAGGCTGTAACAGGAAATAACATTGCAATCAGCATTCCAGTCTCCCCTGCCAGTTGTGGGAGCTGCCATYGGAAATGGAAGATACTGGTGAATGCAGGTGGGCCCACTCTGATCCTTGGCCGTGCCTGCAACAGGACAGGCTGCCCAGAGGAATCCTAAAAGCAGCCAGATGTGGAAAGGGCTTTTCCAAGCTGGTGTGGTGTGGGAAGCAGCAAACTTCCTGCAGTGAGCTTGCATCTCACCAGTGGGTTTGAGAGCTGTAGAAAACACAAACATGAGGGTCTCCAAAAGGTCTGGATGGTTTGAAGCCCCCTGTGCCCRTGTAAAATAATGACCACCAGCCTCCTGGGCTGCTGGGGAAATGGCAATTGAAATRGAGTGGAATTGATCTCTTGGGGTTTGGCTTGGTTTCCTTCTTTCTTTTGCCTTTTTCTAATATTTCATCCTCTTCTCCATCCATAGCTGCAGCACCCTGAACTCCCTGTGACTCRCATGGAGTTCAGCCCTGCCAGGTTACATTCAGATTTTAAGACATGGATCCATAGCCCTTAAGCTCAATGTGTACCATGGCCAGATTTATTGTCTTGCATCCTCTAGCCTCCTATGTTATTTTGACTTTGCTAATAAACTCTAACAAGTACTCTTGTAAAAATCCCTTTCCCTTTTTACACCAGGGTAAACAAATTCTGTTACAGAAGAGAGGTCTGCAGGCTGAGGATTGCTGAGCAATAAAGGAAACATGATATGCTTAATGCTGGTTTCGATGCTTGTGAAATTCCTGCATGTGCAGTCACATCTCCTCTGTGCATCATCTGGCAAGATGCCTGGTCTGGAAACATAATGCCCTTCYGGGACATTATTTTTCATAAACCACTGTTGCTCTCTAGTGAGTTTCGAGAGTTATCTCCAAGACGGTTTTCTGTGGAAAACGAGAGATTTGTATTAGGAAAAACAAACTGCAATTGGCACAGCCATGGCTGTGAGTTGTCGGTGCTGTTTCCCTGGTGCAAAACCGTGCTCAGGTTGGAGGGTGCCGGGTGTTCTTTCCCTGTTTATTTGAACTTTGACTAACGCACTTTGGATTCACTTCCACCGGAGCACGCTTACTGAAGGGCAAGGACGCAGCAGTGAGAGGCGGGCACTGACTTTGTGTTCTCTGTCGTGTTGCAGTTAACCACGGTGGCGGAGAAGTCCAGGATCCTGCAGCTGGAGGAGGAGCTGAGCCTCAGGCGCAGCGAGGTGGACGAGCTCCGGCAGTGCCTCTGGAGCTCTCACCAGGCAGACACCCCCGAGCAGAACCTGGGCTTGCAGTCGGAGGCCCTGCGGCTGCGGGATCAGCTGCTGTCTGCCAACAAGGAGCACCAGAAGGAGAGCAGCCAGCTGAAGGAGAAGTACGAGAAGACGTTGAAGAAGTACCAGCAGGAGATGGAGAAGCTGAAATCCGTCAATGAGAAGTACTCGCAGGAGATCGTGGACCTAAAGCATAAAGTTCAGCAAGCCACTAACGAGAACATGGGSCTCATGGACAACTGGAAGTCCAAGTTGGACACGTTAGCCTCTGACCACCAGAAGTCTCTGGAGGACCTGAAAGCCACGCTCAACTCGGGCCCTGACACCCAGCACAAGGAGATCGTGGAGCTGAAGGCAGTGGTGGAGAGCATAAAGATGGAGCACCAGCTTGAGTTGGAGAACCTGAAAGCAAAGCACGACATTGAGACAGCTGTCCATATAAAGGAGAAAGAAAGTCTCAAACTGAAGTTGCAGGAAGCTTTGGATGAAGTGGAAAAAAGCAACAGCAACTGGAAAATGCAACTGGAAACCAAAAGCAGTCAGCACCTTCTCGAGCTCCAGGATGTGAAGGACAAGTGTCGAGATGCTGAGCTGAGGGTGCATGAACTGGAGAAACTTCATGGTGAATACACAGATCAGACACAAGCGATAGCTTTCTTGAAAGAGCAGATATCTTTGGCTGAAAAGAAGATGTTGGACTATGAAACGTTACAGAAAACAGAAGCCCAGAGCAAACAGGAGATCCAAAGATTGCAGGAAAAAGTGCTTGTCTTAGAGAACAAGYTGCAGTCCATGGAGGCCCTGCATCCTTCTCAGCACGCAAATGTATGACTTCGGGGTCATTTTTCTTGTTTATTATTGCTCTTGGTAACCCCTCAGCTGCTGCCTTGTGCAGATTTTTGAGGCCTCAAATACCTGGATGTATTTTCCTTCCACTGATGGTGCTCTTTCTGCACTGCATCTCCATGCTGAAAGCCTTTCCACTTCTAGAAAGGCAGTACAGTGGGACAGTTAGGAAAAAGGAGCAAGTGGGGTCACATCTGGGCTTGGAGGCTGCTGTGGCAGCTGTTGTGGTTTGTCAGGGTGGGCTCTCGTCCTGAGCAAGCAGCGTCCTGAGCTGAAAAGCCATCATTCCTACAGTACAGTTGTGTTTCTTCAAGGAGCTGCAGCAGTCTTGGTGTGCTGTTGGGCAAGACTTTTCAGGGGTGGTAGGAGGATAGGGTGGAAGAAGAGTCACCTTTGCTCAGCACCCGGAGCAGGGTTTGAGAGGTGCAGTGAGGGGCTGCGCTGTGGGATGGGGTGGGGGTGTGCCTGCAGCAGGGCAGGGGCTTCACAGCATAGATGGGAGACAGGGAGATGCTGACGGTGAGGATTACAGTGGAAAAGCTGCCAGCAGGGGCCAGAATGGCACCAGGCTGGGGAAATGAGATGCCTGGTTGGATACGAGACCAGGGAAGGCTGGAATAAGAGCAGTCATAATATGAAAGGGTCAGTTTTCTGTGGCCTTTTTGTCTTTAAGTCATCCTTTTTTTTCCCTTTTTTTTTTTTTTTGGACTATTTGCCACAGCAGGATGCATCAACCTGCCTTTGTGCATGGCACAGGGAATTGTGGCTGGTTCTGCACTGTAGTGAGGGGGGACATTGCTACTCATGGCTATGGGCTGGGCCCCTATTTGTGTTTGGATTTTGCATGAGAAATGAGGAAACCCCCAATTTACATCCTGTGGGGATGCAGAAAATTAAAATAAGCTGTAAAATGTGCACGTTTTAAGAATACTGTGTTGAAATTTCACTGGTGATGTAGTTTCTGTTCCAGACAGAGATGCCAATGAAATGAATTCAATGCCTGTGTTTAATTTCCCAACGTGAACAGCCCCATTGAAACCAGTTGCACCTCCAGGCAGCAAAGTCAAGCCCGTGAACTCCTGTTGTCTCAGTCAGCACTTCACACCTTGGAAACAGGCACACTGAGGACAATRGAGGCAAAGGCCAAGGAAGAATCTACAGCTTTAATAGTGTTTGAAGGGTTGCTCCAGCATGTTTCATTTAGTAAAGACAGCTGGGACAATAAGTACAGCCAGGGTCCTGGGAAAAGGGGGTTGTTATTACAACATGTCACATTTTATAGCCTATATTTGAACAGGAGTGAATGGAAAAGAAGAAGCTGGAGGCTTGTTCCAAAGGCCTTTAGATAAATGAGAGGGCTCTGGGGGATATTGATACTGAATTAGAACCAGGGAAGTCTTGAAGTAATTATTTCAACTGTGTGTCAATTAAAATCAGGAGAATATGGGAAGAAAGGCATGGGTGAAAGCCTTTGAGTATCACAGGGCAAGTTCTATTTTAAAATGTCTTAGTTAATTTAAGTGACTGCAGTATTAACTGTCCAAGTATTTTAAACAAACAAATGTGTCTGGTGACAGTCTTTCCTAGACCTTCAAGTGAGAACCACAACTGTGCTTCCCAAGAGTAGCTGAATAGTTTTTTCCATACCAGAAGTATGTCAGGAAACATATCTCTCCTCCGGGGGTGCTCCTGCTTCTGTTTGACTTGTTCCACAGCCCAGACTTTTGGGGACTGACCCTRGGGCTCTCGACAGTGGTGGCCACAGCAACTGCTGGCTCTGGGCATGTGCTGAGGYCCCAGCAAAGGCTGCTGGATGGAAAGAGACTTAAAGGGCTCAGTTGTGGCTTCTGCCATGGAAAGCTTGGCATTGAAAGCTCTGTGGTCTCTGGCTTTTCATTGCAATATAGAAAAGAGAGTGGGCAAAAAGCAGAGCCCCCTCTATGGACCAGCATTTGCTTATTATTTTTATTCATGCATTAGTTCTCTAATCAGTTATTACTAATGTTTTTATAACTTTGGGCACTGCTAGGTTCTACAGAAGTCGAGGAACTCGTTGCCTGGTAGGTCTCAAGCTGCCTGCTGGAGACCACTTGCACTTGGATAATTGCTGTGATTGACCAGAGGTGCCTGGTCCGAGRGACAGCAGCTCTCCCATGGCTCTGCACAAACTCTGAGTGTGCAGAGCTGGAACCAGAACTTGTGGGGAAAACCTTGAGCTCGGTTCCCTCCTGGGTGAATCCTGCTGTTGTGCTCAACTGTGGGTTGTGTGTGGGCACTCTGGTCAGCCTCAGTAGTACCCAGCTGGACAAATGGCTCYTCAAAAAAGCCTTTATTTCCCTCTTGGGAAGGATGTAAAACGTCCTAACTTGGATATTGGATATCTTCTGCTTTGGATGGGGCTTTGTGGTTGTTACCTTTGCTTTGAATCTTTGGGTAAAGGGTTGGTTTGTATCTCATGTGTTACATTTATTTCAGATGATTGAGACTAATGAYATTTCAGAAGAAAAGATAAAGATGAAGCAGACTATGGAAGGTATGAAGCTGTTGTTTTTACTTGCAACACCCTATTCTAGTGACTTGTGTGCTTTCTCTTCCTCTAACTCTCTGCTCTTGCAGGGATGGCTGCATGGAAGGGATTTAGGAAGTCGTTTCATCTCTCAGAATTTGCTGGATGACATTTGTTGTCTGGCTTTGTTTTTYCCTTCTAATCAAGCTGAGCAAATGCAAGGGTGGATGTTTTTACCTGTGTTAGGCACTCTCCATGCAGATGGTGCTGGTTGGAGACAGATCTGGRGAAATAGGTGCATTTCTATTCCATCAATGATTTTTACAGCAGGTAAAATTCAGACATTAAATGTTATTTGTTGACAGGCGAGGAGTGATAATGGGAGATATTCATGTGGCTGGCTTCAAATAATGAGGGCTACTTTTTATTAAGCTTACTATAAATCAAATCCATCCTTTTAGCAAAATGTGAAATTTACGCACTCAGAAAACTTGTATGAAGTGTATTTGAACCTGAACTGCACTCAGCCCCCTCACAGAGGGTGAGCTGTAACACCGAGTCTGACCAATAGCAGAGCTGGGTTCAGAGGTGTTTTGTCCTATTGCTGCCTGCCCTCAGTGCAATCCAGGCATTGTCCATAGCCTCACCTGACTTTGCAGGTCTGGGATTATGTAGAACACATTCTTGTTATACCTCATCCCTGGAAGTGTTCAAGGCCAGGCTGCACAGGGCTTGGAGTAACCTGGTCTAGTGGGAGGTGTCCCTGCCCAAAGCAGGGGGGTGGAACAAGATGATCTTTAAGTTCCCTTCCAACTGAAACTATTCTGTGTTTCTACACCAAATTGTTTGCTGATTGACAGATATTTCCTGCCTAGTGATGGCAGAGCTTAACTAGCCACTGCTTTAAATGGCCACTCAGTCCATGTGTGTATTGTTTCCACACTGAATGAATCCTGGCAAGATGTACTGGAAACAACCAGGTCAGATTTGAGCCACAAAAGCATCAGACTTCAGATCTACAGCTCTGAGCATGGAAATACATCTGTTCTAGACAACATGTCATCTGAAACAGTCTCTGCCTTTCACTCTAGGTGACATAAAGAAATGTGCTGAAAGCTCCTTTGGGGTTTTTTTTATTAATATTTAATTCCCTTTTCCCCCTCCTCCTTTGTGGTTGCTTTCTCAACCCTGTCTGATACACCTTCCCAGCTGTGCATCCCACCTCCAAATGTGGTGAGATGCAGGGAGAGATACCTTGTCTCCTGCTGCTTCTCTGCCAACAGGAGGGTTCCACCACTGTGCCAGGGCACCCCGACCCCTGCTCTGCACCCGACACCTTCCCGACTGCACAAAGCATTTTCCAGCCTTCTAATCCTTGTCTTTTCATTCCCCCCACAGACCTCCAAGACAAGCTGAGTAAAAGAGACAAAGAGGTGTCATCCCTGGTGTCCCAGACTGAAACTCTAAGGGCCCAAGTAAGTGGTAAGTTTCCCTAATCCAGTGTTGGTGGGAATGAGGTGTTTCCCTGCTCATCCTATGTGCTGCTGTTGAACAAGGGCCCAGAGCTGATATGGACTTGTGTAAAACATGATGCTGCTGTTATTTTTAATGGATGTTGCAAGTAAAAACTAATTCAGGAGTTGAACACGAACTGCAGAAGATATTTGTGTCCTGTGAGGGAGGGTTTGGGCTCATTGAATGTGTAAAGCTCATGAGGCAGAAGTCAGTGGAGCTGGGTGTGTTGTTTCCAAGATCTCCCCTTAACTACGGCCAGACCAAGAGCTAACCAGGTCTGTGCTTTTAGGAATAGGAACTGGAAAAAGGCAAAAAGCAGGAATCTAAGTAAAGGACTAAGTGACCTTTCTTGTCCTGAATCCTCTGCTTCTCATAGCTTTGGAAAATAAATGCAAAACAGCAGAAAAGAAGGCTGATTCGGTGTTCAAAGAAAAGAAGAGGCTGGAAGGGGAACTGGAAGCCTTGACCAAGAAAACACACGATGCCTCAGGGCAACTGGTCCTGATTAGCCAGGAGCTGCTCAAGAAGGAAAGGTCGGTGTGCAGGTCTGGAGGACAGAGCTGGAGACAGAGGGGCTCTGTGTATATTCATGTTCCTTCTGTGTGCTGTACTTGACCACCAGAAGAAATGTAGGGGTTGCATTGTTGAAGTCCAGTCCACAGCTTTCCTGTTCTTTAGAGATGCTGATGTGGGAATTTGGTTAGAATTAGAGGCTGTGAATTCTCAAAGGCACTCCCCTTTCACTGCTTGCCAGGAGACAGCTCAGTACCCGTGTAGATGCTGAATGAAGTAATCTACAAGCCAGCCAAGCTGGCTGCTGCCCTGCTCCCAAGCAGTGCCCAGTGCAGGTCTCCCTCTCAGAGCTGGCGCAGTGGGACAGCAAGAGAGTGGTGGGAGTTGGGTCAGATTTGCTCACTGGCCTTTCTTCGGATCTGTAGCAAAGGTGGGAGGGAGCGCAGCAGGACTCCAGTGGCGTGTGGGCTCTGGGAATGTGCTCATCTCTTCGTGCTGCTGCTTGCAGGAGCCTGAACGAGCTGAGGGCGTTGTTACTGGAGGCAAACCGGCACTCGCCGGGGCCGGAGCGGGACCTCAGCCGGGAAGTGCACAAAGCCGAGTGGCGGCTCAAGGAACAGAAGCTCAAAGATGACATCAAGGGGCTGCGAGAGAAACTGGTTGTGCTGGTGAGAGCACTAAAACCCGCCCTGGGCTCGGCCTGGAGGGCTCTGTGCTACCGGCAGGGGGGAGGGGTGGTGGTCTGAGCCCTTCACTCTTGCTCCAGCTCTTTGTGCTTTCTTTTGTGCTGCTGAGCATCTGATGGGAATTCTCTTAGCAGTGCCTGTGAGCTGTGGCCTGGCTTAGCTGCACCTCTTTAAGCAGCAAAGATGTCCATATGTCATATAATCACAGAATATCCCTTGTTGGAAGGGRCACAGGGATAATCAAGTCCAACTCCTGGCCCTGCACAGGACACCCCAACAATCCCATGTGCCTGGGAGCATTGTCCAAATGCTCCTTGAGCTCTGGCAGCCTTGGGGCCGTGCCCACTGCCCTGGGGAGCCTATTCTGTGCTTGAGCACTCTGSGGGAAGAACTTTTCCTGCTATCCAACCTAAACGTCCCCTGACACAGCTCCAGCTGTTCCTTCAGGTCCTGTCACTGGTCACTATAGAGCAGAGATCAGTGTGTGCCYCTCTGCTTCCCCTTGTGAGTAAGTTGTAGACTGCTGTGTCCTTCCCCAGTGTTTTTCTGTTCCCACAGGTTTTAGATCCATAGCTAAATAGGGCCACAGTTTGTGGGAGAAACTGAAGGYCGTTCAGCTACCCCGCGTGTTTTACACATTCTCCGATCAAAGAATAAGCAGCATCCTCTAATTCCCGTGTACTTCAGCGTCCTCCAGTGGTTGAAATGTGAATTTCAACCAGATTTGAACTGCTGGGAACAAACTGGAGCTGCTGCTGGTCGCACTYGATGCGAGCCGTGCTCTGCCCCCATCTGCTGCTGAAAGCACAGCGTGGTTCGAGGAGTTATGTGGATTTGTACCTTGGGTTTCTGCAGTTACTGGTTTTGATCTAACACTGTCCTATTTTCCCTTTGCTGTCTAAGGACAAGGAGAAGTCAGTCACGGACCAGCGGCGATATTCCCTGATCGACCCCTCGTCGGAGTCGGAAGTGATCCGGCTGCAGCACCGGCTCGTGAGCACGGAGGACGTGCTGCGCAACGCGCTGGAGCAGGGACACCAGATGGAGAAACTCATGGAAGCGATGAGGCTCTCCTCTGAGAAAACACAGGTACAGCACCAGCATCAGGTTGCTTAGCCCTCATCAAYCCCCTGGGATCTTGCTCTATGCTCTGGGGGTGATGCCATCACCTGGGTCYCCTCTTTCCCTGTTGTTCCCCCCTGGGAACAACCTGGCAAGGTCTTGTTCTGTCAGATGTATCCTAATGCTATAAAATCCCTGCTMGTTGGGGATCACAGATCCCTTTGTGCTCCAGAGAGTGGTTGCTAAACGTGGTGTTTTGGGGAAGTTGCACTGTGAGTAACTGTTCTTTAGGGGTACAGTATTGTCTGGCTGCACATGTTCATAACATGGAAGTTGAGATTTTTCTGACATTTCTCTTCGAGAGGTTTATTTCTGTGCAGTCCATAAGCAGAAACTTTGCAGGTGATTCTGGGAAAACGTTTTCCATTTCTCTTACCAGCTCTCTTACCACCTCAGTGTCAGATGTGGGTTTGCTGATGGACTGTGAATGTTCCCACGCCAGTTTCTGTCTTCTCTCCCCAACTTCCTCTGATCTCCCCTTGTTTATTCTGACTAAAGGAAAGCTGCTTCTGTTGTCTGTCTYGCATCTTTCTTTATGAAGCTGAAGGCTGCAAATAGCTTGACTCTCAACACTTGGCTTTTCCATCTCATGGTGTCTCAGCCCTGACTGATTCCTCCTGCAAAGTGACCTGCCCCTTGTGCCAAGCTTTGTGCTTCATGTCCTTGAATGTTCTAACTCTGTTTTCTCTTGGGTCTGCAACCAGGCCGTGGCTTTTGGAGCTCAGATGCGCCAGTATTTTTCTTGTACTTGCTCATTTAAATTCTTAGCTGGAAAATGTCTTGCAGTAATGAGTTACAATTGGCATTCAAGCAGACACCTTAGGGTAGTACAGAACAAACCACTAGACACAGAATGGGCAGAGAGCTTGTTTTCACTGATGCAGGTGCAGATATGCTGTGGTAGGTAATCTGGGGGGCTTCGAGCCTTCTCCTCCCATGACAGTTTGGATACACCAAACACTGTTTGCATTGCAGTGGTACAGGCAGGGAGGTGGTCAGCAGGAGGGTGAAAGGTAAAATCTGCAGCCCTGAAAGCTCTGCTGGCTCAGCTGAACGTCTGTRTGTTGCAGACAATCCTCTATGTCCCACAGTGCAGCATCTGCCAGCACCAGGCAGGACAGCTGGAGTCGTGATGGCAAGTTTGTGAAGTCCAGGATGTACCATAATCCTGTCAGTACCYCCTGAGTGACTTCTGCTGTAATTGCTGTGTGTCAAATGCAACATCAGTATCATGACAGTCTCATCTGTTGGCAGCTACAGGAGGGGTGGGGAAAGTTATTCTCTGTTTGCTTTAATGCACAGTCCCTTGAGAAAGGGAAATCTTCCCTTTGGCATTCCCATTTCCAGAGGTTGTGCAGGTGGTAATTATTTCTTCCCCAACTCTAGAAAGTGACTGATCTTACATGAAGGGAGTTGGAACAGACCTTATGAGGTCAGCTAACATACCCCTGCTATTAGTCTGACACTTTCATGCTTAAGGAAATGTAGAGATATGACAGAATAGCATTATGTCTTCAACTACAATCCAAGGTGCAAAGAAGCAGAGGATTACTGTGGGAAGCCAGGCTTCAAATTTCTATTGATGTCAGGTTTTTAAACTGCCTATTTACAGGGAAGT
The DNA here is from genome assembly GCA_018881555.1 of Amblyornis subalaris. NCBI lineage: Eukaryota > Metazoa > Chordata > Aves > Passeriformes > Ptilonorhynchidae > Amblyornis > Amblyornis subalaris. The sequence continues at coordinate 2,292,302 of JACAXG010000140.1, forward strand.
CTGGAGCAAAGCTCCCTAGTTTTGGTTTGATATCTGTTCATCCTTCCCCTTATGAAGGGGAGTTGTTAACCAGGGGCTTTCAGGCTGAGCCTGAGGACATTGCTGGTCCAAACAGATCCTGCTGCAATAGTTGGTCAATGGTTCTTCCTCAGAAGCCACATGTCCACTGTCACTCATTCTGCACCACCTTCCGACCTCCTGTCTCCTCTCTGATGGAAGCAGCTATTCCCAGGGATCTGCCTTKGCAGAAAAAAGATCTTCTCCTTGTCTTGGGAGACCCCTGACCCACAGCTCTGCAGGAAATAACAAGGATTTGGCACTTGGACCTTTTCTTGAAGAGTTTTAGTGATTTCTCTGGGAGCCTTTTTATTGAATKTCAAGCAAATTGCACCACTTCATTGATTATTGTGACCATGTACCAAGACCAAACTTCAAGCCTAATTTCTGATATCTGCTGTCTGCTCAGTGCCCAGATTGGGTGATCTGCAGGCAGGGAATCGCCTGTGCTGGGGGGTGCAGAGCCCTGGCAACAGCACTATCCTTGCCATCCAGGTAGGATCCACTGCCTGCCAAACAGCTCAGGCTCTCATCAGAGCTTGGCTGGAATTTCTGATTGTTTTTCCTGCTCAAACCTCTGTTCTGTTGGGTTGATTCTGCACCTTTGTGGTCCAGTGAGGATGGAAACTGGGACTCCTCTAATGATGGGTTTTAAACCCTGCAGTCTTGTCTCCCCGTGATGCCATCAGCAGTGCACCAGCAACTATGACTGATAGCCAAGGCCCAAGCCCCTGGCATTGGGAGTGCTGGGACTTCAGGCTATAGGTTTCTTGTGCTGGCTGTACTGTCATTTTGAAGCTGAAGGTCTCCATATTACCCTGCTAAAGAAACATTATAAATGTTTAAAAGTTCTCGTGCTTTCTAAAGATAGGATAGAACAGCCTGTTCTGGTTACCAGACTTGTCCCCAGAGATGGGAAACAGGGAATGGCAAATGTCCTTTTCAGTGCTGGATGTTCAGTGTGCTGTGTTTTGCAGCTAACACTGCCCTTGGCTGAGGGTTTGGGTTTTGGTATTTTAAGAGTTGCAAGTGAATAGTGGGTCTGTGTCCATAAGGAGCTTGGGGGATGCAATTTGGCATGTGAAATTGAGCCAGGGCGCAGAGGGCAGAAAGCTTCTTGCCAGAAGTGGGGTGGGATTTTTGCATCCTCCTCTCCTTGTGTGAAGTGGGCAGCTAAGGAAGGACATGGCAGTCTTGCCAGATTTCAGCGTTTGTGAGCAAAACCACCAGGATCTGTGTCCCTCTTCAGTAAGTGTTGCCTGTTCTCCATTGCAGACTGTTGGAAATTCTGGGTCTGCTAATGGGATTCACCAGCAGGATAAATCCCACAAACAAGAGGTAAGTTATGAGCAGAATGTTGTTTCAAACAGTGACTGCTTCATGTGGTTTCTTGCCTGCTGTGCTGAGGCCTTGGATGGGGGTAGTTCTGCCAGCAAAGCTTGACTGTGTCATTCCCACAGCAAAAGCAAGAGGCTTTGCACAACTCCAGTTCCCAAGTGTGGTAGGAACCTCACTAGAAACCCCTCAAAGCCATGGGGAAGGTGGTGGTGAGGGGCACACCGAGGTGCAGTGGGAAGGGAGTTTCCCCACTGCAGTCTCGTGGGTCAGTGCTGTCTAACCCTTCTCCTGGCAGCCCCTGCTAGAACCTACTCAGTCTCAGATCTCTGCTGTCCCCTTTACATGGGTCGCATTTGTGGGATGTGCTGTCTTGGCCTCCCACAGTTTTCATGATGTAGACCTGTAGCCTCAGACTTCATCTATCCATACTGGGCAAAGCAGTGGGTCAGGACATGGCATCCCACTGCCCTTCCAAAAAAAGCCTCTGTGCTTGTCCTCATTTTGCCTAACAAGATCTGTTTTCTTCTAGGAGAAGCTCTGATAGAGAAGAGGTGAAGATGATCATTTCACGCCAGTATCAGCTCCTCTGCACAGTCAGGAAAAACAACACCACATCTGGCTTTAGCACCTCCAAAAGACCACACACAGTATTTTCACTTTAAAGCAGGACAATGTTTATAATGTACTAACTGATGTAATCAGGACAATCCCAGAGTACAGTTTTCCAAGACAGCCATTGTTCCAGGAGGGAACAGAAAGATCTCTCTGGGTTTGGTTTCTTACTTGTATTGGTTTTGACTGTGGAATTTGTATTGTTTGAGCTGCCCTTGTCCCACCAGCTGATGTGGTCTGGATGACAGCTGCCCCAACCAGTGGCTGAAGTGTCAGCTGGTCCCAGTAACCCCACAGGAGCTGCAAAGGGATTTGCCTGTGGTGTTCAAAGCATGTGCCCAGAGGCTGCACACTTCCCACAGGGTCTCTCCCTTCCCTCCCACCCACCCTGGTGTCCTGASGACGTGCACAAGTGAGTGAAACCTGCTGGGCTGATGATGTGAGGTGTGGGGATGTGTTCCCCTCCTCCCTTTGCAGAAGACATCACTGTTTCAGAGCAGAGGCTGCACTTAGTTCTTGTATCATAGTATGTTGTGGGAAATAATCCAGTTCCAGAGGGGTATTTATTTTGTTTCTTCTCCCCTGCTGTTTGGGGAAGAAGCTGTGGTGGCTCCGAGTTTGGGGTCAGGCACACCTCGCTCGGGTGTGCTTGGCCTTTCTCCCTGCAGTGGGATCTCTGAGCAGGCCTGCTGGTGTCCTGTGCCATAGCCAGCTGTCCAGCCTGGTCCCCCTCACTCCTGGGGGGTTTATCGGGTCTKTTTTGAACTCAGGACTCCACAGATGCTGAATCTCAGCATCGCTGGCCTGGGAGCTCCACGCTGGGGGCAGTCAGTGTGGGACAGATGCCTTGAGCAAATGGTTCCCTCCTTGCCTGTTTAACTTAACAGCTGATTGGGGATTGCCTGGTGCTTTCCAGAGCTGTCCTTGGCTGAAGGTGCTGCTGTGAGCCTGACTTTGATGGCTTCAGCAATCCTCTGTGTGCAACCTGAGCATGAGTATTTGGAGCAGAGGCAATCCAASACTGGAGCCCACACAGCTCTTGTGTCTGAACCAGCAGTGTGGGCCCAGGCAAGGATCTTGTTCCTTCTTCCCTTTACTCTTAACTTTGCATCACAGCTCCCAAGGGATATTAGGGCAGAGGAAGGGGACAACATGCTCTTAAAGGTGTGAGAGAGCCCAGCTCAGGTTCACTGTTCAGTACCACAGGGAACAGTCACAGCAATATTTTCCAGGCTTCTCCCAGTCAGTGCCCAACTCCTCCAGTCTTCATGAGCTCTTGTGCTATGATGGGGCATCTGTGGAAGGACAAGATGGAAGAGACCACTGGGAGAGGAGATCTGAGTCAAACCCCTGGCAGGTGAACATGATGGCACATCAGCTCTGTTGCTTTTTGCCCTGATTTCCCACAGAGTTGTGTCCCTTTGTCTTAGTGGGTTGCCAGACTCCTGCTTCCTTGAAGGATGGGGCAGCCTGAAGCAGCCTGGGAAAGACTTGAGCTTCATGGCTGCGATTTTGCCATGAGGAGGATGACACTGAATACTTGACCCAGCTCGCTTGATGCAGGATTAGTGATCTCCTGTCCTTCAGAGGAGAATGGGAGAGGAAGGGGCCTTCAGGGGAATAAAGCAGGTCAGAAATCACAGCAGAAATCTGGCACACRGTAGCAGGAGGCAGAGCCTGGGATCCAACTGGCTGTAAATAATTCATGTAGGATTCCATCCTGCCTTGTAGAAGTGTTTCTTCAGCTCTTACTAATCACCAGGAATCATTGCCACATCTCTGCCTAGCTCTGGGAGTTTCCCAAGGGATTGTAGGGCGTGGTCTCCAAAACCCTCCTGGTCAAGTCTTCATCTTCTAAGTGATTTCGGAAAGTCCCAGMGGGAGTGTTTGTTTGTTACAGCCCTCTACGGTGAATGCATCACTGCTGTTTTTAAGAATTTAGGGCTGATGTTTCCCAAAGTGCTCCTGTTGGCTGGATGGTCTCTGATGTYGTGTCTGCCAATCCTGTGGGCTTCTCAGGGCTTCCTGGGCACCTGCAGGAGGGACCTCCCCATTCTGGTTTGTAGCTTATTTTCCCTTATGGGTCTTCTAGTGACTTGTGACCAGCTGACTTCACCTACAGAGCAGAGGGATTTGTGTTTACCACCTCCCCTTGGCTCTGTACAGAGCAGGATCACCTGGGAGTGGTTATGGGGACCACGTATTTGGTTCTGTTAATCAGATCCAAAGTTGTGAGGCTGGAGGAGTCTTTGGCTCCCACCTCTTCCCAGGGACCATCCCCTGAGAGCAGCTCAGACCTGTGCTTTTTCCCATTCAGGTGGGAGACAATGCAGAATAGGAGCAGATGGGTCAGAGCAGGTTCAAAGTTAGTGTTGATGGTCTTGTCTGGCTGTAGATGGCTGTGCTGGTCCCTGAGGATCAGCCAGGAGCCGATGGCACTGCTTGGCTCTCTGTGCAGGCTGTGTGGTCGCTGTGCTGCAGTGCTGAGGGGTGAAGCCCCCCACCCCCTTGGGGTGCAGGTCCATGGGAGCTGCTCCCAAATAGGACCAACCATAATGCCAACAGAGTATGCTGTTGTGTGCTCATCTGGGCTTCAGGTCAACCCTGTGTAAGGGGCCAGGAGGGGCTGGACTCATCTCCTCCCTCTCCAAAATTAGCACAGACTCCCCCAGGGCGCACCAGCCTCTGGCTGCCCTTCTGAAGTGGTAAGAGACCACACTAGGGASAAACTCAGAAAGAACAAGGAGGAGATTCCCCAGCCCCTCTATTTATTTGTAAGTTTAAGTGCTATTTTTGCCTATGTGGTGGTGTATGAAGTACTTCACAATACTTGGTCTTACTGGCTTGGTTCTTTGGGAGAGATTTCCAGGGTCACTGGAGCACTAATGCRCCCTCATCCTGTTGTCGATCCGGGCTGGTTCCTGTTTGTGCCTTCACTCCCCCTTTGGCTTCAGCCTTGCTCTTATCTTGATCCCCGAGAGCTGGTAAGGGAGGGCTGTGCTCTCCCCAGCCCTTCTCCCAGCCTGGGAATGCCATGCTGGTTTTCCATCTGGAGCTGRGTCCTGAGCATCACGCCCCAGAGCACCCGTGCAGGGTGGGGAGCAGGAGGTCACACGCTGCTGGAGCCCTGGGCTCCGAGGGAAGGACCGGCACCTCGGCTGTGGGAGCAGCCCCCATGGCCAGTGGCATTGCCCTGACAGTGATGCTTTTCTGCTGAGAGCTGAGCCATTAACCAGTGAAAAAAAAGCCTTTGAAACAGAGACTACTCAGTGTTGAGTGATTTCTTCTCTAACTCTCAAGACCAAAGGGAAAAGAATCAGTCTTGCTTGGGAATGTCAGCTTTATCCCTCCTGCAGCATCCAGAGAGCTGGAGCAAGGGGCAGCACTGTGCTGGTGCCCTGTGGAACGAYGGTGCCAAACTGCGTGGGTGTTACAGCTCTTGGAATGTCGGGTGCCAAGCTGCCAGCCAAGGCCTTACAGCTCCTGCCTCCCCCAGCCACCAGCAGCTCCTCTGGCTTGCAGTAGAGATGCATGAGGGTTTCATTAAACAAAATGATGCAAATGACACTGTAAAAGTCTTAACAAAAATTCYAGTACTCCGTTATTTGGCAGCTTTAGCAGCTCAGCACTATCTGTAGGGAGTTATTAATACACTAAGATCCTATAGGCCTCATGTAAGTTACCAGAAAAAAGACGATACTAGATGTATAAATGGATGATAACCTTTTACCCGTACAGTATGTATTACAATTTTGTAGCTTAGTCATTTTTTGGCTATCAGATTTTGTTAGTATGATATAAAAAAAAAACCCAACAAAAAAGGTTTGACTGCTAATGTCTATTTTGTTATTTGATTCGTTTACTTCCTCTGTACAAAAGTTGTACAAATCTGTCTGTGTAACTCCTCCATCTGTATTCATGTACCATCCCCCTCTCCTGGCTTGCTGGTGTGGTGAGCTCCTACTAAACAATAAACTCTGTGGCTGAAGTTGGGCATCCTGGGGCTGCTGGGGCATGTTCAGGGTGTTCTGCAGTGCACAAACTGTGATGAGCTGGAAGGGTCTGGGGGCACGGGGCTGTGGCACTGTCCCCCCTGTCCTGAGCCCCAGCAGTGACCTTGAGCCATCTGTGTTTGGGCTCTGCAAGTGATGGGAGGCTGCAGAGCTGGAGCACAGCAGCATGTCCTGCACCCCATGCCAGAGATGGGGACAGCCAGCCCAAGCACCATCTCCCACCTGGGGCAGCTCCTGCTGCTGGGTATCTCTCGAGCCTCAGAGTGATGGTGCTATTTATTAATCCATGATTATTTTTCCTCTGATTGTCTCCCCAGTCCCTCGCTGACCTGTCCACAATGCCCTGAYGTGAGGAGTGTTGCTGGGTACTGTGCCAGACCCACCTCCCTGTACCTCAGCACTGACCCACACTTGTTTGAGCAGTGCCACCTTCATTTTACACAGACTGTGACTGGGTCATCCTCATTCCTCCCAGCTCATCTACCACAGACCTTCAGAGCACAGGGAAATGGGAATCACTGTGGATCAGTCCAGGAGGAGCTGCCAGCCCCCAGCCCCCTGCCCTTCTTCTCCCTGTGTTCTCAGCACATGCCCATATGGATGCTCTGAGCATCACTGGGTTATGCTGTCACCCATGAAGCAGGACTGGAGGGATTTACGCCAGGGCTTTGTGCTTTYTTCATGCTACAACATCTCAGTTGGGAATTTCCTTGACTGCCTGTGCCCTGGCTCAGCACTGCCCCTACAGCAACGGAACATCCATCTCCTCCTGCTGTGTTTTCCTGCATCCAGGAGCTGCAGATCCTTTATAGAAAAGCATTGCCAGCTGCTTAAGATCTAGGGAAAAACTGGAATGATTTTTCCCTTGCATCCYGGCTCCTCCTTTTCCTGGATTTAAAATTCTACACTCCCAGGATTACCTGAAAGTTTTAAATTATTTCCAAGAGGAGGTGAGGTTTGCAGGTGGTGGTTTTGTTACAGAGCAAGGCTCTAAGAAAATTACAGGTGCCTGATGACAACACCATGAAAACTGTCCATCCAGCCTTATCCCAGATCTGTAACAGAGTCTGTGCAGATATCCCTGATATCCCTCTGTGTTCCTTTTGCAAGGTAGGTAAGACTTTCTCCAGCAGTTCCCTGACCCTGTGTAGTGCAGGGTGTCGGGATCTCCTGAAATAGCAGGACAAGATCAGCGGCTCCCTGGGTCACCACATGGCTTATTTCTGGAGCAGGTGTTGATGGCATCAGCTGCTGCTGTGGGTTTCGCTGTACTCCAGCAGCTGGAAGGAGAATAATTCATTTGAACTTTGCTTGGGAGGAAYTTCTTGCCACAGAAAGTCCATGGGGCTCAGCCCAGCTGCCAGTGCAGGGCAAGGAGCTGATGAAGGCGTTATGTTCCTGCGCTTGGCTTTTGGAGGCTGCTGCTGCTCCCTCGAGGGTGGGATCCTCTTCCAGTGCTGGGGTGGGGGCCTGGYACGGCGGGAGCATGATCCAGGTCGCTGCTTGGTGCTGGGAGACCCATGAGCCACTAAAGGTGCAATCTGCCTTTTGCAGGGGCTGCCTGTGTCCCCCCTCCCTGCTGCAGCCCCGATTCCAGGGACCTGGCTTGCTGGGGCACTGTAGCCGGGCACCCCCAGAACTGAAATCAGGGCTGAGAATGTGCTGCTTCCCTGGCAAGGCTGTTTCCTCYCCATCCCTTTGCTGCTGAACCAAAGTCCTAATTTCCTCCTCATGAGCTGCCCYGCACCAGCACACAGCGCCTCCGGGCCTCCCCCTCTCCAAGAGCAGTGAGAGGGAGCAGGAATGGGGAGCTGCTGGACAGAATCTTCACCTCCAACCCAGGGAAGGACATGGAGTAGCTGAGCCTGGAACCTYTTCCAGGGGGGCTGAAGGACAAGAGGGGTTCAGAGGGTCTGTGTGCCCTCCCGTGAGGGGACCAGCTGCCCCCTCCTCACACAGGGACACAGGGCCAGGGGGAGCAGCTGAACCGCCRTAAGATGAGGCTGCAGCCAGAGGAACCCCGGCAGGCTGGAGAAATGGGCAGATGGAACTTCSTCAGGTTCAACCAAGGGCCATGGAGAGTCCTGTCCTCTGTGGGGACCACCTCCAGGCTGCAGGACACGCCGGGGGCGCCCAGCTGCGAACAGCTCTGCAGAGCGGTCGTGACAGGCAGCTCGGGGCAAGGGGCTGCCGGCCCGGGGGAGGAAAGCCGCTGGGCCAGCCCCTAATGCTGCCCCTCCAGGAAGGGAGAGGAGGAGCAAGCTGAGAAGTGAACTTGGAATCTCGCAGTGCAGAGATTAAGGGACAACTGCACTTGGGGGCTGGGGGTCGGGGCGCGTCSTCGGGCAGCAAGCGGCTCCCGAGTCGGCGTCAGGGCTGGCTGTAAGGATTTCAGCCGGCACGCCAGACCAGCAGCGCCAGCGGGGCCAGCCCGGCACCATCGGGACGTGCCTGTGGCTTCGCAGCCCCTCGGGGCCGCGGCCTCTGCAGTGGCCGGGCCTGAGCGCACCCGGAGCCGCTCCTGATTCCACAGCGGGGCCCAGGCCCTCAGAGCTGCCCCGCGGGACCCGCAGCGGCCTCAAGGCCTGGCCCCGGGGCACGATCTGCTCAGCCTGGGGGCAGAGCCACAGCAGCGCGGAGGGAGCTCAAGGAGCACCAGAGGCAATAGTGATTAAAGACATTAGAGCTAAGAAGATGTGCCCCAGAGGAGGTGCAGGARTCTCCCATATTCATGTGTTTGACAAAGAAACACCAGAAGGTRGCTGACAAGGTCAGGATGCAGGAAATATATTCCCTGGGAGCAGGTTTGCACAGATTTCCCCCCCAGCCGAGGTGGGGGGAGCAGGTTTTGGTGTGTCGTAACCTCTGCTCAGGGGCAGYGAACCCAGCCTCCCTTAGGCAAACTGGCTATGGAACCCCCAACCCTGAGAAGGAACCCACAACCACGGGACATTCACGTGAGAGACAGCTGAGGGGGTGGCATAATCCATCACAGACCCCCTGAAGTGCCCCCCAGACTCACTGCTAAGGCCTTGCACCACAGGACTGCACGTGATGCAAGTGATGCAACACATCCAGAGGCTGTTGTAAGAGACAATGGCAAACTTGCCTCCCCGCCGCCCGGGGGAGGTGCCTGGATTTTCCTACCTAGCCTGAACATATATTAATCCATGAGATTCTATGTTTCTTGGGGGACCTTCACCACCAAGAAGACCAGATGGAGAGGATCAACAGAACATCRTTGGGATCCACGAGGGGAGATGTTTTCCTTAATCTGTCTCTGTCACTCTATTTATGTCCCCCCACCTCTCTTCTGGTTCCTTCTCTTCCTTTTTATCTCTCTCATATTCACTATCAAATAAAATCCATACTATTGACACTGGCATATGGTCTTGTTTGCACATTAATTCAGGAAAAGAAATTTCTAAATAATTTTAATAACTAGATGATAACACAACCATGTAGCTCAGTGAGGTCCCCACGGGCATCCCGCGGCACCTCCGGCATGAAGAACAGCACCCCACTGCTTCCCTGGCAAGGGTCCATCCCTATGGATGTTCCAAACCAGGCCTCGGGTTTGCTGTACCAAAACCACAGAGTGGCCAATGTCGGAAACCCAGGTGAAAGCAGCAGGTTTGGCGATTCTCCCACAGGGACTGAGCTCTGCGGGGCTGGTGGCCCCACCTGCAGCCTCTGCCCAAGTGCTGGGGATCCCTCTCTTGGTGAGGAAATGAACATAAATGTACCCTTTGGASTTCATCCCAGGCTTTGTGCTTGTTCCTGTGCCGTGCCCGTGGCCACTCACACTGACAGTTCACCTGCCCAGCAAAGCCAGGCTTATTGCCCACTCCACAATGCAAGAAGAATCCAAGAACATGAGATGCCACAGAACAGAACAAGACACTGACACAGCAGAGAAGGAACTGGCTTAGCTGTAACTAAAGTCTTAACCTGATTGAAGGAAAAGTAGTGAGGCTTCTCCTGTCCTGCAAGACTTTCAAGCACTTTTCAGTARCTAAAGGGGCTCCAAAAGGGCTGGAGAGGGACTTTGCACAAGGGCCTGCAGTGACAGGACAATGGGGAATGGCTTCACACTGACAGAGGGCAGGGGTAGATTGGGTATTGGGAAGAAATTCTTCCCTGCAAGGRTGCTGCTCCCCTGGCACAGGCTGCCCTGAGAAACTGTGTCTGCCCCATTCCTGGAAGCGTCCAGTCCCAGGCTGGATGGGACTTGGAGCAACCTGGTCTAGGGGAAGGTGTTCCTGCCTCTGACAAGGGATTGGAAAGAGAGGATCTCTGAGGTCCCTTCCAG